>JAPPVO010000024.1:42496700-42524943 GCA_030407325.1 Camellia japonica | reverse complement strand
GAACAAAAGTAAAATTTTACTCTGTATGAAAGTAAAATTTTACTCCGAGGGGCGAGTTGAATTTGGACTCTAAATCTAAAAGTAAAATGTTACTCTGCACTAAAGTAAAATTTTACCCTCTATTAAAAGTAAAATTTTACTCTGAAATAAGGTAAAATTTTAATCTAAAAGTAACATTTTCTCTGAACATAGTAAAATTTTACTGTCAAACCACAGGCTCATCACACCCATACACACCCATTCAACCACAAAACATATCAGAAAATAGAACAGACAACCATTCAAGAACATAGTAAAAATGTCTTTTATTGCAATGTTTCCTTACAAATCTAGTCTAAAAGACTATACTATTATTGCTATGGACTACTTATTGCAGAAGAACTGCATTATTTTCATACTTCTATTACAAAATCAATAATGTCTTTCACGGCAATGCCTCCTTGCAAGTCTTCCTATTATGACCGTACTTCTCGCATCTACCACACTGTACTCGTCTTATCTTCTCACCCCTAGATGGGATCCTATTCTTCCTTGGCCTACCAGGTGGCTTCTTACAAATTGGAGGAAGGACAACAAGATCATCCATAGCTACAAGAGGTTTCTCAACAGTGGGTATTGGATAAACGGACTCAGCATAGCAATCTTTGAACTTGCTAGTGTAATAAAATGGTTCCACATGTGCATACAAATCACCTCCGCTCTTTTGGATAGCGGTCGCCGCATGAGCACAAAGAAATCCATTCAATTGCCATTGGTAACATGAGCAAGTTCTATTCGAGAGGTCAACGCTAACCGATGGCCGGGATTGAACCTCAAAAACATGATCACTTGAACGACTAACCAACCAAGTTCTTCCACTTTTAAGAGCATTTACTAATGTTGAATCCATCTCCGGACAAAGAAAAGTATTCCATTTCTTAGCTTGTTCTCTCCTTCTCGACATCAAATCCATGATCTTCAACCTAATTGAATCAATCATCTTTGTAGTGGGCAAATGGCGAGCTTGACGGATCCATGAATTGAAAGACTCTGCCACATTCGAGTGCATTTCACCGTATTTTTGTCCTTTAAAATATGCATTAGTCCACTTGTCATAGGGCAAATTGGATAGAAACCCACAAACGATCCCTTTTCCCTCATCTTGTAATTCTTTCAAGCACTGATTAAAACATCCCACTGTCGGAGCGTAAGCACACGAAGAAAACAAAAAAACTATTCTACTCCTGAAAGTATTACTGAAACTTGGACCAGAGAACCTATCCCTCAAATTGGCCTTCAAGTGTTGGAGACAAAAATAGTGGTAAGCAGTAGGTAAAACCTTGGGTAAAGCCTCCAAAAGTCCAGCGTTCCGATCAGATATGAAGTTAATTGGTCTTTCATCCAACAATATATTCGACAAATGCATAAAAAACCATTCCCAACTATCTGTAGTCTCCGTATCGACAATTGCCATTGCAAGAGGGAAAAAACCTGAAAAATAACATTTTACAATTAGTAAGTATATTAAACAAAAAGGACAAATATAGTAGATTTTTACTCTGAATAACAATAACATGTTAATCTGAGAATAAGTAACTTGTTACTTTTGAATAAACTATAGTAATATCTACCTTGATCCCCATCCTTCGCTGTAGCTGTTAACAAGGTGCCCTTATATTTCCCCTTCAAAAAAGTTCCATCGATAAACAATAGAGGACGGCAATGCCTAAACCCTTGAATGGAAGCATTAAATGCAACAAAAAACCTCTTGAACCGTCCACTTTGATGGTTATAGTCAAGACGCAAATAGCTACCAGGATTTGTGCTCATCACAATATCCATATACCATCGAATCTCATCATAAGACATAGAGAAATCTCCAAAAGTAGTAGTCCTAGCTTTCTCAACTCCCAACCAAGCGTGATTGTACGTAATGGTGAGCCCGTATTGATCTGTAAATTGACGCACAACATCAATTGGACGAGTTTGGGGATTCCCACGAACTTCATTAACAATCAAACTTGCAACCAAATTTGAACTCATCCTTGAGTTTTTAGAAGTACGAACTGCAGCTCCACAAGCATGCTCATCATGTAGAGTCCTAATGTAGAAAAAATTATTAGCACTTTCTAGAGATGCATGTACTCGCCATAAACAAGCTTTCGATTCCCGCATTGAACACACAGCAGTGACCCGACACTTCTCGTTCTTCACATACACAAACTCAAATCCTATCTCAATAGCATATTTACATAATGCAGTCCGGAAATCCTTTGCACCTCCAATAAATCTTTGACCTACATGAGTAATTCCATTCACCCATCCACTAGACAACAAAGTCCTTTCTTCATGTTGACAAAACATAGGGAGTAAATCCATTTCATCATCAGTAATGTTGGATCCAGTAGCGTCCCCTGATTCTCCAACTCCATGTTTTTCATTTGAAATGCCCATTTCAGTAATAGTCACATCAACCCGGTCAACACCAAGGGGATAAACAAGCGACAACATATTCTGAAAATCAGAATCATCATCAATCATGCATTGCGAATGTCCAAGCAAACAGTACGATAAGAGTATGCAACCACTATTGTCAAACTTCTTCAATTTACAACTTAAGAAATCAGTTAAATCCTTCAACGTGCAGTTTGACACAACCTTGAACACAATGGTACGATCACCATACTTGCATAACAACATAAGAGGTGGAACCATTTTACAAATCTGCAAACAATTAACAGTAAAATTTTACTGTCACTATCAAAGTAAAATTTTACTATCAATATCAAAGTAAAATTTTACTGTCACTACAATTTTGGTTTAGTTTGAATTGAAACATGAATCTAAAAGTAAAATTTTACTCTGCACCAAAGTAAAATTTTACTCTGATATAGGAGTAAAATGTTACAACAGGAATCTAAAAGTAAAATTTTACTCTCCATAAGAGTAAAATTTTACTCTGCATAAGAGTAAAATTTTACTCTGAAAACAAGTAAAATTTTTGCAGACAATTAACTTGTTTGGTGCAACTTTTTTGCTAGTTAAAAATTGATAACTAAAATGCATAAGCTAAAAGAACATATCTCCCCTATCTTCTGAATAATCAAAATTTTACTCTCATTGTAAACAGAGCAACAGAACCAGAGTAAAATTTTACTCTGGTTCTATTGCTGTGGCTTTTGTCAAAAATAAAATTCTGTCTATTGTTAGATTAACAAATCAACAAAAACAAACGAACTCGATCAAAATAAAAATAAATCAAACAAAAAAAAAACGAACAAAAACAAAAACAAAAAAAATTAATTAACAAATCTGTACAACTCGACTCGAGTAATTGAGAAGAAAAACCTGTACAACTCGATCAACAATCACAAATTTGAATGAAACTCTCGTTTAATTTGAGAGTGTTGATCATCGGCCACCAAATGACAGATGTTCGGCTGCGAGATCGTCTATTGTTGAACAAGTGAGAGATGTTCGGCTGCGAGATCTTCAGATTTGGAGCTCGTCTTCATCGATTTTGTGAAGTATGATCGTTTGCAGATCGTCTTCATCGTCTTCATCGGCTGCGAGATCTTTAGCTGTGATTTCAAAATTTTCAAACGTATGATACTATATATATAAGGGCAATATTGTGATAAAAAAAATAAAAATTATAAAATGTCCTTATTGAGGAAGACATTTCTTACTCAGGGGTTTTTTGAAAGAAAATTAATTAGGTTATCCTTTATTCTAATAAAAAGGCCCAAAAGGGGGTTTTCACCAAAAATCCTTTTAAGTATTTGAGGTTTCATTTGTGATGTGCAGTCCAGTCCCTGTTACATATGAATCAGACTTGCTCATCAATGTCAAAACAGTAATTAGTGCAGCCCATCTGAAATTTGAACATAAATTTCTACACACTGTGAATAATCCAATAAAAAACTTATTAAAATTTAAGACATTCATAATCGAACTTAAGGCTCCGTTTGGTAAGACTTTCTAATTATGATTTGAGAATATGAGTTGTATTTTGAGTTTGTGTGTTTTGAAATTGTGATTTGCGTGTAAAAAATTTGTTTGGTTATGATTTTTTAATAGAGTGTTGAATTGAGTTTTGAATTAAGTGTGGAATTGAGTTTTAAAAGTTTGATTTGACATGTGAAGTAAGAAAATTTGTTTGGTTATGAGTTTTGGAAAGAGTTTTCAAAACTTAATTCAAATTGTTATAACTCATAACAAAACACATTACTTTCACACTACTGAAAATTCTGATCAACACTCATAACCAAACTCTTTTTAAAATTCAATTAAAAAATTATATTATTAACAGAAAATAACATTAATCAATTTTTAATTGAAAATACTACAAAGGAAATAATTTTTTTTCAAAATAAATATTCAAAAAATTTAAATCATAAATATTTAAATAATCTAAAAATTTTAATAAGTAAAAAATTAAAATAAATATTCAAAAAATTTAAATCGTAAAAATTTAAACAATTTAAATATTCAAAAAATTTAAATAATTTAAAATTT
Organism: Camellia japonica; assembly: GCA_030407325.1. NCBI lineage: Eukaryota > Viridiplantae > Streptophyta > Magnoliopsida > Ericales > Theaceae > Camellia > Camellia japonica. Next base: position 42,520,446 of record JAPPVO010000024.1, on the reverse strand, counting down.
TAACATTTTAAATTTAAAAACAACTCTACACTCAAATCGTAACTAAACACATAAAACAAAACTCAATTAAGAAATTATTTTTAAAACTCATAACCAAACACATAACTCGAAACTCCATACTACTTTCACAGCTCTACACTCAAATCGTAACCAAATACATAACAAAAAAAATTAAAATATTTAAAAATATTTTTATAAAATAGAGTTTGAATTTATTTTTATAAAATATTTTAAAATTAAAAAAATTAATATAGTAATATTTAAAAATTAAAATATTTAAAAATATTCAAAAAATTTTAAAAATCGTAACATATTTAAATATTAAAATATTTAAAATCTTAACAAAATTAAAATATTGATTTGAATTGAGTTTTGAAAAGAGTTTTGAATTATATTTTTAGTTATGAGTTTTGAAAAGTAATGATTATGCTTTGAATTGAGTTTTGAAAAATGGGTGTAGAATTATGATTTGAAAACTCAAAACAAACAACACACTCAAATCAATGGGTGGAACTATAATTTGAGAGGCTTACCAAACGGAGCCTAAAACTTTCACTTTTCTTGGAATTGAATCTATAGCTCATTTTCCATGAACACAAAAAAACAAAAAAAGGTATTATCAAGCTATATTTAGATCTTCAATGACAAAATTGGAAGCTTATCAAGATTGGCACCCTGTAGAACTGGTCCCAAAAAACAAAAATAAGATAAAATAAAAATGAGCCACCTAACTGCTCGACTCAACAACCATTAAACGAAGTGTCCTCAAACAAATAGCTGGGAGCTAATCTTCCACCATTTCTTCCTCAACTTCTTCTTCTTCCTCTTCCTCTTCCTCTTGCTCTTGCTCTTGCTCTTGCTGCGTTTTCTTTCCACCATGATTTTCTGGAAGCAACAGAGAAATATAAGAATTGGGTGCCATAAAGGCCTAAGAGGGGAACTTAAACGCACAGCAGAGTCTGAAAACTTCAGATCTAGTTTGCACAGGAGTTTCCCGTACTGTGCTCCTGTGTGTAAAAAGTAACATAAACATTGAGTAGAATAGTGATATCATATGACATTATCACAAATCAAGGAGAAATTTATTATAGCGGTAGTGGAGATTACATGGTTGATGGTTGTGTTATTGGGCAAGAGGGAATATTCACCAAATTCCATTTGCAGTATTTTATTGGCCAGTGACACTATGTAGGAAGCTATCACCATTGCACTCAATATTTACTCCTTGAGAGGGTGGCTTTACATGCCAATTGAATTAAGTATGCAATCTGACTAAAATCATCAAATCACAATGAAATTTTATAGGAAAATTTATAGGCCAACAAAAGCAGGTCGTAGGTAAATGAAAAAGTTGGCAGCAAGGTTGGGGAAATGGCTAGAGGGAAACACAACAGGTTTAAGAATTAAGATAAGTTGCACATATTAAACAACAGGTTTGCAGAGAGAATACTACCAGCTATTACCTCTGATAAGAACTAAAAAGTTTAAGAATTAAGATAAGTTGCACATATGGAATCAGATGATTCATCTGATTTTTATTTTTTATTTTTGGATAAGTATAATAACGCAAGCCACCAAGGGGTTGCAACCCATATACAAAAACTAAATCAACTATACAACTGAAACTATTCAGAAGTCTCTACTAAGTCCAAGAAATTGGTTCAAGAACGGGTTTATATTGAGCTAAATATAATAAGGACAAAATTTTACTTGGTCCGCACCAATAAGATCATTGCTATGGTCCTATGGACATGAGTGGGGCTGTAATTTGAGAATGATCTCATAGATTTGCATACTAAATTATTTTCCACGGTAGAAAAAACACAAGGTAAAATGTTATATAAGATGAACATACCATATTCACTGAATATGACTCCACCAGAACACAATCCTTCCTCAATTTTGATGAGGTGAAGAGTCAACCTAGGTCCAATCTCTTGAAGCTTGACAGCACTTTTTGTAGAAGCTCGGTTAACCCTACCAAGATCACTTGCTAGACTTACAGTTGCTGCTTCCTCATCTGCTTCGCTTTCTGATCCATAACCAGCCCTTAAGGTGAAAAGAGGAGAGCAAGAATGATCAACATCCAAACTGACATGAAATTTAAAAATTGGTTGATCAATTTGTAGCTAGACCATCCTAACTTCTGATTTCCTTGTAATCATACCTCTAATAATCACAACACACAAGACTAGGAAACAATTACGAGTCACATAGAAAGTTTCCTTGAACTGTTTGATATTTAATATGGATACAGATGATATTTATTCTACCGTTATCACTTTATACATTATATTGAATCGGATAACACGTCAGCTAGTGATTTAACTGAAATTGTGGCCCTTGATCAAGCTGAATGGAAAAAACAGGATTCGCATGGCTGAGTCCCAAGCAATTGGGACAAAGCTTTGTTGAGTGGATTAGCCTATTGAATCAGATAACATAACCAACAAAACTACCATAACTTGACCTTGACTGCTGATCATATGGTATGAAAACCATGATAGAAAACAGATATGAAAGACAAAAGTATAAACTTAAACCCATGGTATCAGATCTATAGCAGGGTGATTAGCAAATTGTCAGTCACTTTAAGTCACAGCTCACTTCAACTTTTGATTTCCCGCCTACAATATCAAGGGGGGAGAGAGAAAGAGAGTGACACATACTTGGTGACAAAGTCGCTCACGTCTTGAAGACTTCTTAAATCAGGAACTTGATGGTTCTGCACAAACTTTCTTATTTTGCGTGAGATCCCAACAGGCTGTAATCTAATGGAATAATGCCGAAAGTCAATCAGCTTTGTCTCCTTATTATAATTTAGTAACACAATTCTCTGGCAAGAAGAAAGTTTGACCTGCAGCACAAGCAACATAAGAGGAGAAGCGATACTACTTCAAGCAGATACAAACATCTAATTCATATTGTTCCAGCACTCACAGTGTTAACATCAATGGCTGGAAAGATGTTCTGAAACATAATGGTTGTAAGCTTCAGATGTTGCTCCCCAGTCCCAAAACCAGAAAGAACAATCTGGAAAAAGTCATTTAAAAAAATTTGTACAAGTGATCAAGTAACAAGTAATAAGAAAATGTAAAACTTGACACAGTTTGACACCAACTGCACATTATATACCACCCCCCCCCCCCCCCCCCCCCCAAAAAAAAAAATGCATTCCTTGATATATATGGCTTGAGGAATTTAAATGTCCTTTTTTTTTCTCTACATAGAAGTTTATAAATTAACTGATGAGAGAAAATTGCAGATATACATAAAGAGGACCATTACCCACTTTGTTGGGCTGGACCTATAGGTTCTTTTGCATTAAGACATTACGATAATTACATCATGATAACATTCTATCAAATGGTAGGAAGGAAATGACAGATTCCAGACACATCTAAACTGAATTTTAATGATTAGTTCATGATGACATTCTTAGGAGTTTAAAAACTTCCAAAATACCACTTAGAACCCATTTATGATATCCCTTTGGACACTGCAAATAAATAGTACTGCTAAGGTTTGCTGATTTTCTGATGGAATCAGCTGCAACAGGATGGAAAACAAGCAAATGCATGACACATGCATGGATGTAGTGTATGCATTCCTCAGAGTATTACCAAGGGCGAGTTTTTGAAAAGATCTTGAGGACATCTAGGACGCACTTGAGATTGAGCAACATCAACTGCCAAAGAGTACTCCTGTATTTTAAATGTTAAAGTGGGGCCTTGTGGAGTCCTGGCAACCCTCAAATATGGTGCAGTGGCAGTTTTTGATAACATGAGGAAATGTGTAACGCCCATGGGCCCTGCAATATTTAAGAAGTCTTTGATATTATTCCGCTTCTTTTCCTGCAATTATAACAACCACCAAGTTAGCCAATTCAAAAATAGTAGGCGTAACAATATAGAATTACATGGTGAGTCCATACAAGAATTGAACATGCATTATCATTGAAATTATCCCAAGAATGAAAGGAAAACCCTAAAATTCTTAAGAATGGGTGGGAGCCATTTAGTTCTTGAACTTACCTATCAACCCCATACAATTTGAAAACCTCAAAACTCTTTTGGAGCATTCAGCTAGTGGTTTTAATTTAGTCCGATTCCTTAACTATGAAACTAAATAACATTAATAATAGCCACCATAAACCATAGATACCACAAGGGGTAAACAAACTGAGTGGTTGAATTGAAAAGATAAGGTCAAACTTGGAAATTTTCGAATGCATTCACCAGATGTAAATATTTCTTAACAAAATGGCCAATTAAGTCTACCACTAGGCAGCAATAATTTGTTCCAAAGTACTTTCAAACTTATGCCATAAACAATTGTTGGAAGTTGTTTTAGCTACATCTTGTATAGCATTAATGAATAGAAGAAAATCATTACCTTAAGCTTAAGGGCAGTATATGGAAGCATCAACTTTCTCAAGTCCGCTTGCAACTGTCTAAGAGAACCGGGTAACTTCCCTCTTGAAAATACAAAGCTTCTTGGGATTTTGTCACCGGTGATATGATCAACATAAAAGTCCATCCTTGATAATCACAATATATATTTTTTTAATTTTCTATTACAAAAAGGAAAAAGAAAAAGTGGTTGTCCATGACTTAAACTAAAGCTATAGCCAGAGAACCTACAGGTTCACTGTCTAGCCTAAGTTCAACTAAGCCGGGCACAACTCACAGGTTCACTGGTCTAGCTTGAGTTCAACTAAGCTGGCCACAACCTACAGGGTTCAACTAAGCTAGCTAGAACCTCGAGGTTTACTCGGTCTAGCCTGAGTTCAACCAAGCTAGCTAGAACCTAGTGGTTTAATCGTTTTAGCCTAAGTTCAACTAGGCTAGCTAGAACCTACAGGTTCCTGGTCTAGCCTGAGTTCAAGCGTTGAAACCCATCTATCAACTTTACCATCATCCAACCACTTTGGTGCCCTCGCTTGAGTCGTAAGCTAACGCTACTTAGCTTGGCAATTATTAGATGTCTCAATCACCCCTTATATTCAGACATTTTGCGTTGTTTTTAAACGATGTGGGACAAGTTTACGATTATACTACTACCAATATTTAAACTTTACACTATCTCTCTTCTAATTAGATTATGAACGATGTGGGATAGATTTACGATTCTACTACTACCAATATTTAAACTTTACACTATCTTTTTTCTAATGAGATTATGTTTCCTTCTCTTCCGTAGTAGCCGCCATCGTCCGCCACCATCACCGAACCGTCCTTTGTCTTCCCCACCTACAAGGACCAACCGCCATCCCCTCTCTCCCTTTCCTTTCTCTGGTAAGAAATCTAATCCTTCACTCAACATGACTAATTCTTATACCATAGTTTGTTAATGTGTTTATATGCCACATGGTTATGTTACATACTTATGTCACATTGCCTTTTTGTTTAAGTAAAATTGCTTCAAATCCCTTATGTGGTGTGGTTCCATTTTTCAAGCACTAAATTACTTTGCAAAATAATGTGCTGAAGTAGGTATATCAAATGTGAAAAATGAAGTCTTGATTGTTGAAGTATTTACAACGTAGCAGCTAGAATCAAATCATTACAGATTGAAATGGCTGATAAGTGACATGGTATTTTATAACCATTATGGCTGCACATTTTGTTCTTATTAATAAATTTCCTTCAGGTCATTTCAGTCTTAGAATGCATTGTGATAATGGAGTAGGCGTGGCTAATCAATCGGAACTGCAGGGTTCCCATCAAAATGAATTAGTTTTATTGGGAAGCTGATATCCAAACTTCAAAAAAAATTATTGGAAAGCGGATAGCCAAACTTCAAATAAGACTTAAAACTCAACAAAAACTTGATTACCAAGCTGCAAAGTGGCCTTTAACGAATTCCTTTTTTATTTTTATTTTTATTTTTTCAATATGTTTGAATCTTGAATTTGTGGAGGGAAAGGAAAAGAGAAGGAAAAAAAATGAAGTGAAAGGTGCTAAATTCTTTTCTTTGTATGGTTGGGTTAGAAAAATGAAAAGAAAATGAATAGGTTTTTCTTTTTCTTTTTCTTTATTTTTTTTTATTTTAGGTTGTTAATAAGTTTACAATTATACTACTACCAATATTTAAACTTTACACTATCTATTTTCTAATGAGATTATGTTTCCTTCTCTCCCGTAACCACCATCAACCGCCACCATCACCAAATCCTCTCTGGTCAAAGCTTTTAAATGTTTATTGTGCTTGGAATATATTTTGAATTATTTTAAAGGTAGGTAGTAATGCAAGTGTAGAAAAAAAAAAAAAAACCACATTAGAGTGGTAAATTTAAAAATTTGTAATTATTTTTTGGAAATACTATTGAGTTGTAATTTTTCGTAAAGAAAATTTAGTGGAACTGGGGTAAGTATTTGGATTTTTTTTTTTTTTTTTTTGTTTTGTTTCATTAGTACTAGAGGCTTTTCAAATTTTTTTTTTGAAACTTTGCATTTTAGCATCTACTCGATTGTATAGACCAGATAAGTTATAAAATTAAAATGGAAAATAATTGACTAAAAAAAAGTGAAAATAAGTTGGTGATGTTTTTAGATCATTTTACACTAGATACACAAAAAATGTAAAATTTTAGAGGCAAATTAAAAAATAATAATAACATTCAAAAAAAAAAAAAAAAAAAGATAGAGTTTTTAGTTGGTTTGCCAAAAGCCACCAAATTTTATTGATTGAAATAGAAAAAACCATTATTTTTAGTTGAACATCATCACCAAGGATAGATCCAAAGGGTGGGATATATATTTAGTGTACGGGAAAGAAATACACCTTCTCGTATAATCCTGTTGACCAAGTCTGCGCTCCTCCGTACGACGTCGTTCAACTACCTGAAAATACACACGTGAGCTAGCCGGCGGGTGTGTGCCGGAAACCTCTCCGATGCCTAAGTCAGTAACCTTGACAAATAGACAAAAGCTCTGTGTATTCAGAAAACAAAGTTGTGTTACCTCTCCAAAGGTGATGTCTGTGAGCTATGTAGGTCGTTTCGTGTGGCACAATCCTGGTAGGACTCTTATTCCTCCATGCGCAGAGTCCTCCTTGGATTCATACTCCCGGAAGACAATGCTTATCCTCCAACACCCCCCTCACTGCTTAAACCAAGTGAGATGGTTCTTCTTATGGCCGGACTACTTCAGGACCGAAGTAACTATTAATTCGGCCCTCACTTTATTCTCCCTTACCTCGGCCTTCCCATACTAAGACCGAGCTATCCATAAGGGAGTTAAAGCCGAGCTATCTTTAGAACCACAGATTACTTCGGTTCTCACATGCTATAACCGAAGTAACTATCGAAACCGAAACCTTCGTGTTACTTCACTCAACCGGAGTAGAACTAGTCCTTCTGAGACCGGGCTAACCACCACGGCTGTGTGACCGATCTATCTTCAAAGTTACTTCTCCAAACCGGAGTAACCTTCATGGCCTTTCTACTCGGCCCTTTTCATTTCGGCCCTAAGGCCCAATACCCAGCTCGGCCTACTTCGGTTATAAATTACCCTCTCAATTGCCCCTTAATTCCATCTGCACAGCATGATAGGGATTACCTGTCTACGAACCGAACTAAAGTTTTAGCTTATCCAGCCGAGCTACAATCCGTTAGCTACTCCAGCCGAGATGAAAACCTTTTTAGCTTCTCTAGCCGAGCTAAGCTTAAGCCGAGCTAAGCACGTCCGATCAAACGTCTCTTCAGTCACAGTAACTGAAGCGTTCCACATTCCAATGACACGTGGCAAGCCCCTATTGGCCATTTACAGCTGTTGCGCCGTTCTTCGTACTTCGTGAATTTGAACAGTTCCCGCCTTTTTGGTTTTACACAAAACACATCTTTCATTTCAAATCATTTCACTCTACTATTCACTTCCCTCTCCCTTTCTTCGAATTCTTCAACCCTCGAGCTCCTGCATCTTCGCTGCAACTGTTCTACCTTCGATTTCTCTGCTTTTCCTGGTAAGTTCTAAAAAACCTGCTTCTATTTCTCTTGCTTTTGCTTTTGTTTCAATCGATAGCAATCCATTTTGTGTATTTGCAAAGCATGTTTTCGTTTGCAATAGTATTTTAAGTTTCTGAAAAAACCTTTATAAGAACACTATGAATATGACGAAACAGCATGTAGAACACCTTTTTGATCTTTGCACATGCCCCAACCGAACTAGATCACTGTCCTTGCTATATACAGATTTAGGTGAACTGAAACCGAACTAATACTTGTACACATAACAGTAGTTTCAATAGGCCATCAACTGATTCACATCAGCCGAAATAAGAACGCACCTTGTTGAAACCGAGCTAGCTAAACCTGGGGGCTAAGCCAGCTTTCTCAGTTCTTAAACCGAACTCAAAAAGCTGCCCCTTGATGCTTAGCCGGAGTAAGAAAAACCATAGGCGGAACCGAGATAACCAAACATCTTGCCAAACCGAGATAACATGCACCTTGTTGAAACCGAAGTAGACCCTGTAGTACCGTATGTAGCCGAAGTAAGACATCCTTTCTTGCTCTGTTTTTTATAGCACGGTCGATGGTCTGTGCTTAACCCCTTGTTTTTCCAATTTGCAGACTTTAGGTTGCCCAAGCCACCCATTTGAGCGCTCGACCGAGCTCCTGAGTACAAATTTTCAACCGAAGTAATTTATTTCTAAGTTAAAATAAATGGGGAAGTACAGATTCCTAGTAGAAACCCCAGGAGGCCTAGCCGAATTTAGAAAAGATTACAACATCCCAGCCGATGTAAACCTTACCTTGGCCGATCAAGACGTTGACCCATGGGGCAACGAAGGCTCTGTCCCCTTTACCATTCAGTCAATAATAGAAACCGGACTGCGATTCCCAGTCCAGCCTTTAATCTGTGAGTTTCTAAGGCAAACCAGACTATGCCCAACCCAACTCTCCACCAACACATATCGTATAATAATGGGCATAGACGCCCTAAACCGCCAGACCGGTCTCAACCTAGGCTTAGCCGAAATACTCCATCAGTACTCATTAGGATCCAAGAACGAAGGCTGGTGTTATTACTTGAGAATACGCCGAGGCCGAGAAAAAATAATTAAGCACACACCGGACAAAGACCTAAATGATGATGATTTCTTCTGGGTGTCCGGCAATTTTGAAGACCATCAAGCCCGGATTCCTGGCCGAAAAATAAATTGGAGAAAAGGAGAACCCGGTATACATACTCCGGTTGCCTTTCTCACTTTTCTTCATCTCGATTTTTCACTTTTGAACCGAACTCACAGTTTGTTTATTTTTTGCAGATTCAGCTCATCTTCACTCTCTTTACAACTACCCCAACCTAGGCGTTCTACGCACCGCACTACGAGTTCGGGAAAGAAGCTGGGCTAAACTTCTTGACTTCGAACCGACTTACCGCTACTCCAGTCGCCGAAAAGCAAGGGTGACCGACTTTCTCCTTGAAGACCCACCAGAACCGGACCCCACCTTGCCCGAAATAAACTTGGTGCCACTTACAGCCGAACAAGAAATGGCCAAGAAAAACAAACTGAAGGCAATGCTGACCGCTACAACTAGGGCCGAGGTGCCACAGATCGGCCAAACTACTGAAGCCGTGGTGGCTCTCCCAACTCAACAGCCATCTTCATCTCGCCGAGCTAAGTGCGCCCGGACTACCGAGACCGAGCAGCGTTTGGTTGACGAAGATGACAACATCCTACCACCGAGCCCCCAGCCGGAGCAAGCAGACCGAACTGACGCCAACAAATGGGCTACACCCTTCGTCTTCAACAACCGAGATATCCAAGACAGCGACTCGGTTGTTGCCGAGAAGGATCACTTACTGGCCTTCAACCTGGGCAGGGGTGTTTGTCTTCCCAAAGACATGGAGCACCATACCAGGCAGCTAAATACCGAGCTGAAGGCCATCCGGTCATCCACAAAGTCCATGATTCTGGTAAGTAGTACTGTCCTCTTTTGATCAGTCTAATTTTCTTTCCAACTCTCAGCTCGGCTAAAAAGGAACTATTCTCGCAGGCCATTCAGAAGAACACCATCGCCCACAGGCAGGTGATGGAACTCCGAAAAACAACAAGGCACGCAATGAGGGAAGCTGAAACAAAGACTGCCGAGCTATCACTGTCTAAGCAGAGGTCGGCCGAACTGGAGGCCGAGGTAGCTCGTCTCACCGGACTAGTTGCCTCGACTGACGGCGATAAGCAGCGCGCCGTAACCGAAGTGAAAGACAAATATTTGTGGGAGATGGCACAACTTGAAACCAAAAAGGATGCCGAAATAACAGACCTGAAGCAGAAGGTTGAAGAAGCTTCCAAAGAAGGTTTCAAGGAAGCCGAAGTTGCTTACTCACAGCAATGCGAAGCAGCTAAGGATTTATTTTTCAAGTGTGGCTGGAGGAGTGCAGTGGAGAAGCTCGGTTGTGGACCTGAAACCGAGGTCTACAACGCTCCCGAGTACTTCATTCCGGCCTCTGAAAGACTATGCCGACGATCTCCAGAAGCAATTTCTGGGGTCATCTGATGACGAAGATGATGATGAGGACGAGTCGACGGACACTCCGGCCGTCAATGAGCAAACAGTTCGGTTGGAGCCGGTTGTTGAGGGTCTTTCTGATGTGCGGCCAACTGGAACCGATGTTCTTGCCGTAACCGGACTCCCAGCTCAGACCGTATCCCCTACCAATACCGGACTCCGTACAAATGCTGTTGATGACTTCGACGCCGAATTTGAAGATCTCTTACGTTGATTGTCTTCTTTCTTGGTTTTGTCTTGAATCTGTAACCGGGCTACGGCCCCTCCACTTGTACTTGGTTTTAGTTCAATGAAAAATTTCTTCAACTCTATTCCGGTTTCGTGCATGTATGCCTGTACTTGTAATGAATTTTTTTTTTTTATTTGCACAACTATGATCGGTTTTAGCTATCTAACTTACTAGCCAACCACTCTTCAGCCGGTATAACTTACTTCGGCTGAAGAGTACAAAGTGTTGGTTTAATCCAGCCAACCACTCTTCAGCCGATATAACTTACTTCGGCTGAAGAGTACAAAGTGTTGGTTTAATCCAGCCAACCACTCTCAGCCGATATAACTTACTTCGGCTGAAGAGTATACAAGTGTTGGTTTAATCCAGCCAACCACTCTTCAGCCGATATAACTTACTTCGGCTGAAGAGTATAGAGTGTTGGTTTAATCCAGCCAACCACTCTTCAGCCGATATAACTTACTTCGGCTGAAGAGTACAAAGTGTTGGTTTAATCCAGCCAACCACTCCTCAGCCGATATAACTTACTTCGGCTGAAGAGTAAGTGTTGGTTTAATCCAGCCAACCACTTCAGCCATAAATTACTTCGGCTGAAGAAACAAAGGTTGGTTTAATCCAGCCAACCACTCTTCAGCCATAAACTTACTTCGGCTGAAGAGTATAAAGTGTTGGTTTAATCCAGCCAACCTCTAAGTTGGTTTTTCCAGTCAACTTAGAATAAAGTGTTTGGTTATATCGACCAAACGTCCTGCAGCTGGATCCTGATCCTGGGCTTAGGAGGGGTGTTGGTTTAATCCAGCCAACCTCTAAGTTGGTTTTTCCAGCCAACTTAGAATAAAGTGTTTGGTTATATCGACCAAACGTCCTGCAGCCTGGATCCTGATCCTGATCCTGGGCTTAGGAGGGGTGTTGGTTTAATCCAGCCAACCTCTAAGTTGGTTTTTCCAGCCAACTTAGAATAAAGTGTTTGGTTATATCGACCAAACGTCCTGCAGCCTGGATCCTGATCCTAGGCTTAGGAGAGTCATAGTTGGTTTAATCGGCCAACTATGTTTACAACGCTACTAACTTACTAAAGCTGCTTTCTACGGAAAACAAATATACTGAAAAAGAATCGAATTGTTTTATTGAGAAAGTAAAAAATTACATATACGTAAAAGGAAAAAAGCTAAAAATAAAATAACTTGAGATTTGCTGTGTTCCATGGCCTGGGAATTGTTTTGCCGTCCTCATCTTCCAAGTGGTATGCCCCTTTGCCTGCTAATCCGACCACTTTGTAAGGTCCTTCCAGTTAGGTCCTAGCTTGCCATCTCCTGGAACCATGGTATTTCCCATCACTTTGCGCAGTACCCAATCTCCGATCTTGAATTGCCTTGGATGCACTGTTTTGTTATACTTTCTGGACAACTCTTGTTGGTAGGAGGCGATGTGAACTAATGCTCTGTCTTGTCTTTCTTCCGCAAGTTCAAGTTCCATTGCTATGGCTTCGCCATTTAAGTCTGGATCAAAGTTTTCGCTTCGAATTGTGGGGAGGCCAACTTCTAATGGGATGACTGCCTCCATGCCATAAGCTAGGGAGAATGGTGTTTCTCCTGTCGACGCCGAGGCGTGGTGCGGTAAGCCCCAAAACGTGGGGGAGCTCTTCTGCCCACTTGCCTTTGGCTTTTCTCTATCTTTTCTTCAATCCATCCAAGACACCTTATTTGACGCCTCTGCTGTCCATTTGCTTGTGGATATGCCGGTGTGAATTGTAGAACTCTATCTTGTACTCTTCACAAAAGCCTCTGAAAATCCTACCATCGAACTGAGTGCCGTTGTCTGAGATCAGTGCCTTTGGTATGCCAAAGCGAGTAATGATATTCTGCCAGACAAACTTCTTACATCTTTTTCCTTGATTGACGCCAAGGCTTCTGCTTCACCCACTTTGTGAAGTATCTGTTGCGCAAGAAAGAACTTCCTGTTGCCTGGTGCTGTTGGAAGTGGACCTACTATGTCTAACCCCACATTGCGAAAGGCCATGGCTAGTTAATGGTAGTAGTTCTCTGGCAGGTTGGTGTATTTGGTGTGCAAACTTTTGACACTTTTCGCATTTTTAACATACTTCTCTGCATCCGCTTGCATGTATGGCCACCAATATCCTTGCGAATCGCTCGGTATGCCAATGATCTTCCTCCTTGATGGCTGCCACAACACCCTCATGTATTTCAAACAGGAATGCTTCCACTTTGCTGGGGTGAACACACTTTAAGTAAGGTCCTGAGAACGACTTTTTTGTATAATGCCAAGGATGGAGAGAGCCAAAATCGCTGTGACTTCGCTCTTATTCTGTTGGCATCTTTCTTCTCTTCTGGTAAGGGTGCCGTCTTTCAGGAACAGTATGATGGGATCCATCCAAGAAGGGCCTAATTCTGCGCAACATACCTCTTCTGCTCTGCGTCTTCAATGCTTGGTCTAGGCAGATAGTCAATTAGCAGTGGGTGAGGAATGGAGGTGTCTGCCATTGAGGCGAAGCCTGCTAGTTCGTCTGCTCTGCTGTTTTCTCTCTGCCGATCTGTTCTATCCTCACACTTCGAACTTTTTTATCTCTGTTCTGACCAATTCTTGGTACTTGGCCATTCTATCATCCTTTGCCTCGTAGTCGCCAGATATTTGGTTTACCACCAACTGGGATCGCTGTAAACCATTAGCTCGGTGGCCTTCATGTAGTATGCTGACTTGAGGCCTGCCAGAAGTGCTTCATACTCTGCTTCGTTGTTTGACGCTGGGAAGCCAAGGTTGATTGCCTGCTCCACCACTAGGCCATCTGGAGAGATGAGGACTATGCCAAGTCCTGCGCCATGTCGGTTGGATGCTCCATCCACAAAGAGCTTCCACATTCCCCTACAAACAACTTCCAGCAATGGAGGGATCGGATGATGTTGGGGTCTGGAATGTGCTGGCGTTTCCTTCTGATCCATAGTTGCAGTCTGCCCCTGTCTTCTGATGGGACCAAGTCATTAGTTGTTGGTGAGTTTTGACTTGGTAGCAAGGTCTGTTTCCTCCTTGCCTTCTCTACTCTGGTCTGCCTTGGGCCTGGCTGAGTACCTGCACTAGGGGTTGCGCTATTCCGGCGTCAATCTCCATCCCTAGTTTCGGTTGTGTCAGTCAGGTCGATTGGGCAGACTTGGTGGCTTCCAGGAGTGAACTCCGCGACGAAGTCTGCCAAAGATTGGGCCTTTACTGCAGTTCTGGGTTGGAACTTGATGTCATATTGTCCCAATTCTACTGCCCACTTCAGGATTCGCCCAGAAAAGTTCGCCCTTTCAAATAAAGCCTTGAGTGGGAAGGCTGTGAGAACAACTATGGTGTGGGCGTGAAAGTAATGTGACAACTTCCTTGAGGCCATCATTAAGGCCAATGCCAGTTTCTCTAGTGGCAAATATCTCGTTTCGGCACCTAACAATGTCTTGCTGACATAGAAGATTGGAAGATGCTGGATCCCTTCTGCTCGCACCAGCACTGCACTTACCGCGTGCTGAGAGACTGCCAAGTAGAGGAAGAGTTCTTCTCTAGGTATTGGGGTGACAAGTAGTGGTGGGGAAGACATGTATTCCTTCAAACTCTCCAGAGCTCGGTCGCATTCTTCATCCCACTCAAACTTAGCTTTTAATGACTGAAAGAATGGACGCAATCTGTCTGAAGACCGGCTGATGAATCGATTAAGTGCTGCTGCCATGCCGGTGAGATGTTGCACTTCTTTCACTGAGTTAGGCCTCTCTAACTCCTGAATTGCTTTGATTTGGGAGGGGTCTGCCTCAATACCCCTGTTGGTCACCAGGAAACCCAGAAACTTGCCAGACCCTACACCGAATGCGCACTTAGAAGCGTTAAGGCGCAGCTTGTGTTTCTTCAGGATCTGGAACATCTCATCTAGGTCCTTTAGATGGTCATCGCATCCTTGCTTTGACCACCATGTCGTCGATGTAAGCCTCCATGTTCTGCCTAACAATGGCTCGAACATCTTTGTGACCATTCTCTGGAATGTCGCCCCTGCGTTCTTTAGGCCAAAGGGCATGACCTTGTAGCAGTATAGTCCTCTTGGAGTGGTGAAGGATGTTACTTCCTGATCTGGTTCGTGCATGGCTATCTGATGGTAGCCTCTGTATGCGTCAAGGAAGCTAAGTCTGTGTGCCCCCGTTAGGTCCACCAATTGATCTATCCTTGTGTAGACGTCCCGAACGCCCCGGGAGGGTTAGGTCCCGTTCTGTTCATATTGGGGTCACTACAGTTCACGGACTCAAATGTCACGGTTCTTAATCTTGAACCAAAGAGTCCAAATCCGGCAAATCGTTTTGAAAACAGATTTTTTGAGAAAGAAGTGCCAAACATGGACTGCTTCGCCAGATACAGAGTCGCCACCTAAATATTTTTAAAATGGGAAATTTAGGAAACCCTGACTCGGTGCCAAAGGCCACGTGTCCGTCATCACCAAAGTTGCCTCGGCTCGGGAACTTGGGTACGATTGGGGAAGGTCACTTCGTGAGCACCCCCGCTCGCCCGGTCAAAGACCGGCCTCTACTAACCATGATATCTGTTTTTGAAAACATTGTGAGTTCTTATTCGGTTATAGCCTAGGTTACTATGTGATGCTCGCAGCAAACAAGTATAGACTGGGCCGCCTGAATTGGAACGAAACATTTCATGTTTGTTTGTTTGAAAATGATTTGATGGTGCTACCCGCAGGTAGGCTAAGACGCGGATTTGCCACCCTCAGGTGGGCTTAGAAAACATGATTTTGCCACTATCTAGTGGGCTTAAAACAAACAGTCAACACATTGTCCCAATTCAAGTAACTCAGCCTCCACCCACAAGCATTCAAGGCAGTTATATCACATAAGCACATAGCCTCATGGTAAGCATGCTATCATGGCAACACTCACACGCATGCAAGGATGCTAAAGCATAAAACTCACCTAGTACTCCAAGCCAAAACAGGAAACTGATTAGTAATCATGCATGATCCTAGTTATGCTGAAATGCCTAATGCAACACATGCAATAATGCAACTATAGCAGGCTCGGCTATTCTAAACATGGCATATGAAATGCTACAACTAACACGTATTCAATTTGGAATTGAAATACAAATGCAGTTTGTATGATGCGCCGAGCCCGGTGCGTGCAAAACAGATGAATGATGCAACGTGCTATCATACTGTATGCTAATTGAAATATGCCCTATATCTAACCATCGTAAGCGGATAAATAAAAGGGAGAAAGAAATGGGGGTTGGAAGACATACATCGCACACACCCACACTTATTACAGTTATGCCCTCGCGCAGAGGGTCCGAATAAATATACAGTCCGAATAAAAGAATATTACAGTCCGAAATACACAAATTCCTAATTAATTAACAAATTAAACTAGGAAAGATTGTAAACTGGCATGCAAGCCAGGGGGCTGCCTCGCTTCTGATGAATGATGGATGCTGGACTGTTCTGGCGCGGAAATCCACTGGGATGCCCCAATTAGCCTCTGTTTGCACTTTTTTCGAAATGCGTGCCAAACTCTGAAAAGTTGTTGATCCTTGATTTTGCTGCAACAGAGAGCAGGAAAAGGGCATAGCAATGTATTTCACAAATATATGCATGCCTCGATCCTCGTGCCACCAATCACGCATATCGATGCATGATGGCCGAGGAGCCGAATTGCACAGCTCAATATAGAATGAATGCATGTGAATGCTACAACAAAACCTAACTCCATCATGGGTAATCCGGAGTGTCGGTGACTTGGGAATTGAGACCTGTTCCGTCACTCGGAGTACGAAACGTGCCTCGTTTCCCGTGTCCGGGCTAACTCCTATCCCGAACACGATGCAATATGCATGATATGCATGAAATGCAACTAATATACAGTTCTAGTATGCGCAATGCTGATGAAAATGAGATGTCTTGAAAATGCGTGCACACAGGCACGCAAACCGAGAAAATACATGAATGCAATCTAAGATACGACCTGGTATGCACTATGCTGTGAACATGAGATGAAAATGAGACGCCTCGAAAAGCGTGCACGCGGGCACGCAAACCGAGGTGATGATGTGAAATGCAAATCGGATAAAACCGAAGTGCCTCGAAATGCGTGCCCACGGGCACGCACACTGAGGCAATGATGTGAAATGCAAATCGGATAAAACCGAAGTGCCTCGAAATGCGTGCCCACAGGCACGCACACCGAGGCGATGATGTGAAATGCAAATCGGATAAAACCGAAGTGCCTCGAAATGCGTGCCCACGGGCACGCACACCGAGGCGATGACAAAATGGAAATCGGATAAAACCGAAGTGCCTCGAAATGCGTGCACACGGGCACGCACACCGAGGCGATGATGAAATGGAATGAAATGGCATACGGAATGCCACGATGGGCTTATACCAACATGGGAGAGCCTCAGCTCACTCATATAGGAGGCCGTCGGATAAGAATGAAGTGCCTCGAAATGTGTGCCCACAGGCACGCAAACCGAGGCAATGATAAAATGAGATGGAAATGCAAATTGGGCTTATACTAACATGAATGGACCTCAGCCACACTCACATCAGATGCCGTCGCGTAAAACAGAGGTGCCTCGAAGTGCGTGCCCACGGGCACGCAAACCGAGGCATGGCCCGAAGGCATGAAATAGCACGGGAAATGATATGCAAGCATGCAAACCAAATTTCAGCACCTAAATGAAAGGGAAAACAGCCCCGAAATGATGCGAAATGACAACCAATGCATGAAATCATCCCGAAATGTGATTTTAAGTGCCCGAAATGGCCTATAGCCATACTAAACGTGCACAACATGATCATGACATGCAAACCAGTAGCAAGGCAGCCCCGAATATGGAATTTTTTCAGTACAAAGCAAGGCTAAAAAAACAACCACAAGTATGGCAAACTTAGCATGCAAAAACGGGGAAAAAGAGGGGAATTACAAAGCAAGTAGTATATACAATGCTCAAACCAGAAAAATCAGTTCTACAAAATTAAAGAGGGACCAAAAACATGCACATTTACAGTATATTAGATCCTCCAATTCAGTATGTAGATATGCTTAAAATAGCATGCAAAAATGAGCCAATAAAGGGGTACAACATGAGGTACCATAAGCAATCACCAAACAACTTTGAACCCTTAACGAAACATGAAGAATGAGTCATTTCAAGACACTTTCTAAGCCTGATGAAGGCTCAAATCAGAAGCTAAGCAAGCCTAACAAAGCATGCAATTTTACGGTAATTTGAAGGAAATACAAAGCAGGTGCATGATAGAGAGGCCAAAAAGGGTTGAGCCCTTCTTCAATGTTGAAGAGGGGCTCAAAATAAGCCCATTCACAGTTTATGTCATGCTCGAAAACAGATCACACATAATCCAAACAAAGCATGCAATTTAATGGCATAAAGAGTGATATTGAAGCAAGTGTGCCATAGAGGGCTCAAACAGGGTTGAGCCCTTCTACAATGTTGTAGAGGGGCTCAAAATAAGCACAAAACCAGTAGGGGTCAAAGCCCAAATCAGTGAGCAAGTAGGGTAAAGATTTGAAGCAAAATTGTGCAAGAAAAGGGGAATTAGTGACTTACCCTTGAAGATCAAGCTTTTATGGCTTCTTGGCTTGAATTTGTTGGTCCTTAGCCTCTGAGAAAGCTTCCTTTGCTGCTGGAATGGAAGTGGTGATGGTGAAGCTTAGGGTTGATGAACAAGTGGGCTAGGGACTTGAAGCTTTTTTTGAGTTTTTGAGGATGAAAATGGAGGCAAATGGTTAAGGTTCTTGAGATCAAAGCTTGTAACCTCAACAAAGGAGGAGGCCATCCCCTCAAATAGGCAAGAAAGGGGTGTAAAAGGGAGGGAAATGCACCCAAGCTTTCCCTCCCAAAATATCCCCCGGATGCTGAGATATTTTGGGAAAAACAGCTGGATAGCTGTAAAGTGCTCAAAAGCAGAAAGCTGGCCGGTGTAGCACGTCCGCGGGGGACCTCGGCTACAGCTCGGACTCCCTTTGTTGCGGTTCTAAATCTGAACCAAAGAGTCCACCTCTGGCAATTTGTTTTGAAGAAAAACAGATTTTTGAAAAGTAGTGCCAAACATGGACTGCTTTGCCAGATTACAGAGTCCCCACCTAAATATTTTAAAATGGGGAATTTAGGAAACCCTAACTCGGTGCCGAAGGCCACGTGTCCGTCATCACCAAAGTGACTTGGCTCGGGAGCTTGGGTACGATCGGGGAAGGTCAGCTATGAGCACCCCCTTTCGCCCGGTCCGAAGACCGGCCTCTACTAACCGTGATATCCTTTTTTGAAAACATTACATGCTCTTAATCCGATTATTAGCCTAGAATTACTATGTTATGCGCACAGCAAATAAGTATAGACTAGGTTGCCTAATTTGGAAATAAACATTGCATATCCGTTTTGTCTCGAAAAAAAAACGTGTTGGTTTTTGTGCTACTCGCAAGTAGGCTAAAATGCGGATTTCAACGAGTTGTTCCAACTCAGGCAACCTAACCTCCACCCACAGGCATTCAAGCATTTTATCACACATAAGCATTTAGCCGCATGGCAATCCTATTGTCATGGCAAACATTCACACGCATGCGATATGCTAAAGCATAAATACTTACATCGTACTCCGTGCCAAAACAATAACCCGGTTAGCAAACATGCATGACCTAGTTCATGTTAAGTGGCTAATGCATCGCATACAGGGATGTAATCTAGACAGGCTCGGCTAACCCTAAGCATGGCATGTGAAATGCAACAACTATCACGTATTCAATTTGGAATTGAAAATACGATGCAGTTTGTATGATGTGCCGAGCCCGATGCATGTAAACAAATGCATGAATGCACGCATGCATTGCATAAGGTATGCTAATTTAAAATGCCCTAGTTTACCACTGTAAGCGGATAAATAAAAGGGTTAGAAAGAAATGAGGATTGGAAGACATACATGCCCACGCACCCACACTTACTACATTTTGCCCTCACTCGGAGGGACCGGATAAATAAATAATACAGACCCGAAAGAAATAAACGAATAAATTAATTATTACAAAATTCTAAATATTGAAATCAAAGCAAATAAATAAATGCAAAAGGGGCCTCAGCCCTGCCTTGGGATGCGCGAATGATGCGTGCTCGGTCCGCCTTGCCCGGGAAAGCCGCACCCTAACACTGCTGCCTCTGTTTTTACTGCTCTGCCTCTCCAAAAATTCTCAACATTCTGTAACATCCTCCAAATAGTCTGAAATACCCCACCGGCTAGATAGAGTGATCGTCGGCTGATCCATTTGATCACCGGCTGCTTCTGATGTTTATCGGCACAAAATAGTGCCGGTCGGCACTATTTACTGCCGGCCGGCAGAAAATTCCTGCAGAGGACAGATTTTGACAGCAGCAGCAGACAGCAATGCAAGGCATGGTCTTTTGGGCATATGTCAGCATGTCCAATACCTCCTATCATATTTAGGGACTCAAGGAGGCATGGCTCTTGATTCTAGGGCTACCAATCATGCATTTGATGCATGGTAGCCTAAGGGACCAAGATTGCTATTTTGGTGTAAAATGCATGCAACAAACAAACAAATGAAGGCTAAGTCCCTATCATGTGGAGGTCAAGGGCCTTAGTGACATGAGGATTGAGACAAGTTTTCACCACTTAAAGTGTGAACTCCTCTCAATCTTCATGCTTGGTTTGACAACCCCAAACCAAGCCATGGAATGCAACTTATGCAAGCATGCATCAATAATGTAATATGGCCTAATACAATAAGCATGCAAAATGCTAGAATACACTAAGTATGCGAACATGCACAAGGCCAATTCCTAAGCATACAAGAGCATACCTTTAAAGCATGAACTAAGCCACATATACCAACATATAGACATGACTAATGGACTGAAATAGGGTCTAATATGATGCCAAATCAATAGATCAAAACAAGCTAAACATGCTAGAGCTCCGTACAAGCAAGGCTTACAAGCCTAACATGCAAAATACACACACTAAGCATACCAAAAGTGTCAAGAACAGTGGCTCACAGCCCTTTTTTATGACAAATAGATGCTAATATCTTCATGAGATCAAGCTAGAACATGCAAAGAAACATGGCTCAAAGGCATGACATACTTCTAAGCATAATAGAGCACTTCAAAACAAACATGAGAGGCATGCAAGAGGCCACGAAATCAACTAAAAAAATAGAGATTAAACATGACCTAAAACACATAATAAAGCTCTGAAATGAGGCTAAAACAAGCATGTATACATGTTATGCTATGAGCCTAAAACAAAGGCATATAAAGGACCAAGGGAGAGGGGTGTCTCTCCCTTAAATGAGGCTCGAAAATAACTCCCTCACCACTGAAAACCCACTGGTTTTCAGTGGTGAGAAGGCCAAAGAACACCAAGCAAGCAAGGCCTCCAAGAAAAGGCACAAAAGGACCAAAACAAAGCCTAAAAGAGTGAGGCTTCACTCAAATGGACAAATGACCTTAATGAATGTTCTTGAGCAAGTAAAAACAAGACTTTTTTATCTTAAACACAAACTCAAAACACAAAGTAAAGAGGGTAGAAAAGGGTTGCAAGAATGGGGAATATAAAGTAATGTTCTTACCCTTGAAGATCCCTTGAAGAACAAGTGGTGCAGCCACTCTCTAGTGCTCAAAACCAGTCTAAAACCAACACAAATAACCTTCCAAGTCTCTCAAACTCAAGCTAAGGTGTAATGGTGTGTGTAAAGGA
Source organism: Camellia japonica (assembly GCA_030407325.1). Lineage (NCBI taxonomy): Eukaryota > Viridiplantae > Streptophyta > Magnoliopsida > Ericales > Theaceae > Camellia > Camellia japonica. Next base: position 42,498,933 of record JAPPVO010000024.1, on the reverse strand, counting down.
GCAAAACTAAGACAAAATCACACTTTTTGGCCTTAGATCACACACACAAGGGGAGGGAGATGATGATATAGATATATGACAGAGATATATGTATCTAAACTCTGGTTTTTGACTCTCAAGAGCTAACCTTAACCAAGAGGAGAAGCTCTCCTCTTATAAGCATTGCAAAGCTTGTCAAACAAGCTTGGAAGGAGTGCATCCCCTCCATACACGTGTATGGAGGGGAGGAAAAGCTACAAAGCTGTCTGAAAATATCTCAGAAAGCAAGTGCACAGTGGTCGGCAGGGCAAAATGGTCATTTCGCCAAAAAGAGTGCCGACCGGCACAAAATAGTGCCGACCGGCACAATATAGTGCCGATGGCAACTCTAGCCAGCCGGTGGCCTCTAGCCCCAGCCGGTGGTGTGTAGGGATGCCTCATAAAGCATTCCCTGCCTTCCCAAGGCAAAACAAAAGTGTTTGGTGCACAACCAGACACAAAACGATCGAGTTCGGAGGTCCTGAGACAAGGCACGCGAGTCGAGAACTCCGGGAACTCCAAACGAACACAAACATGGATAATCACCGAGTGTTCAAGCGGTGACGTCCAAGTCTTGAGGACGGTCAAAAATGGGGTGTCTACAGCCGGCCAGGTGGATTTCTTGAAGGTGGCCGGCCAGCCACCCCCCATGGCCGGCCAGCCACCTCCCATGGCCGACCAGCCAAGGGCAAAAATGAAAAGTTGAATTAGTGGCCGACCACCATTTTTTGGTGTCCTCCCATGTGTGTAGAACAAGGTTCCAAGGTCGGAAATTGGCAACTCTGAAACAGGAAACACAACATTGCACTTGAAGGAGAGGCTCAAAAATGAAAACAACAATTACTGGCCGACCACCACTTTTTGGTGTCCTCCCATGTGTGTAGAACAAGGTTCCATGGTCGGAATGTGGCAACACTGAAGCAGGAGTCACAACATTGCATTTGAAGGAGAGGCCCAAAAATGAAACTCTGAATTGCTGCCGACCATGCACTTTTAGGGTCCTCCCATGTGCCCTCATCACAGATATATGGTTGTGGTTGGAAGAAAATGGGCCTAGGGTGTTCAACATTAGCCCGGAAGTGAGCAAAACGGGCGCCGGAGGAGCGAAATTGGTTATCTGGGATAATTGCTGGCCTCCCACCCTCCAGTGATCTTCCTGGAGCTAAAACAGAGGTACCTGCCAAAATTGAACAAAAATCGATGCGAAATGAATGCTCGGGGGCCAAACCGCGAGGTTCGGGGCCCGAAAACCGGCTGTAAGCACCGAAAGTGGCATTCAGCCACGAAGGGGGCATCTGGGACCCCAGTGTGCCCTGTTATGACAAAACAGAGGTACCTGCCAAGAACCGGAGAAAACCGATGCAAAATGAATGCTCGGGGGCCAAACCGCGAGGTTCGGGGCCCGAAAACCGGCTGTAAGCACCGAAAGTGGCATTCAGCCACGAAGTGGGCATCTGGGACCCCAGTGTGCCCTGTTATGATAAACCAGAGGTACCTGCCAAGAACCGGAGGAATCGGAGACGGTTGGGCGGTCCCGAACCGAGGCCACGGCCTGACGGCTCCGAAAACCGGGCTCCGAAATGGGCAAAATGGCCTACGGCCACGAAATGTAGCACACGGCCACCGAGAGATAGTCTACGGGACCACTCCCTCCCCTCAGGAAAGAAAACAGAGAAAACCGAGTCTGGTTCGCAAACCGAGACAAGGCACAGAAGAGGATTCGGAAGTTCGGAGGCAGGCGCACGGCCGCGACTCTGAGACTTCTGAACGAGAACAGTATGCAACATCACCGAGCGCTCAATCGGTGACGTCTGAGTCTTAAGGTCGGTCAAAAATGGGGTGTCTACACCTTGGTAGGGGGAAGCTGTCCTTCGGGCATGCTTTGTTGACCGTCTTATAATCGACGCAGACGCGCCACTTGCCATTCTTCTTTGGCACCACGACCGTGTTGGAGATCCATTTGGGGTAATGTACCTCTCTGATTGCTCCTGCCTCCAGTAGGTTACCCACTTCTTCTGCCACTATCTCGGCGTGGTGGAGTGCCGATCTGCGTGTCCGTTGAATGACCGGTCTAGCAGATGGGTGGACATTGAGTTGGTGGCAGATGAGGTTTGGGTCAATGCCTGGCATGTCGTAAGGCGTCCAGGCAAACACTTCGATGTTGGAGGTCAGGAATTCCATAACCTCCAGCCTCTCAGCGCTGGATAACGACGAA